>CM055127.1:417631788-417654288 GCA_029206835.1 Rana muscosa | reverse complement strand
CTCCACAGATATTCCCACTCGAGGGTATCGACTGCCTTAGCGGCATCCAGAGCTAGCAGTGCTCTAGAACCGTCCTTGTCTGTAGGGATTTGTATATTTAAAAAGAACCTTCTGATGTTTATGCTCGTTGACCTATTTGGAATAAAGCCTGATTGGTCCGGATGGATAAGGCTCTGGATACATCCGTTGAGACGCGTTGCAAGAACTTTGGCCAGAATTTTTACGTCGGTGCATAATAGTGAAATTGGGCGATAGGAAGAGACGTCCAGGTGGTCTTTCCCCTCCTTGTGGATTGCAATAATAGTGGCTTCCGACATTGAGGTGGGGAGCCTCCCGGAGGCTAACACCCACCCCAATGTCTTCAGCCACTCTGGAAGCAATACCTCGCCATATCGCTTGTAGAGTTCGGTTGGGAGCCGATCTGGGCCTGGTGCTTTTTGACTGGGCATTCCCGCCACCGCTGTCTGGAGTTCCTCCAGGGTAATTGGTGACTCCAGGCCTGCCCTGTCCCGCTCTGACAAGACCGGGACCACCATTCCCCGGAGGAAGGCCTCGAATCCCCCGTTCTCCGCCTCTCTCCTAGACTTGTACAGAGATTTATAGAAGCCACTAAATGTTTTCAATACCACTGGTACTTCAGTGGAGATCTCCTCCTTTTGGTGTCCTAATCGATGTTACATTGGCCGCGGGGGTATTGGATCTAATCAGGCGGGACAACATATTGCCCACTCTCTCACCTTCACCTAATTGATTTTGTCTTTGAAATATCCATCTATTTTAGGTCTTTCTTATAGTGGCCATTCTATAAATTTGTTGCTTGTCCAGCCATTCCCTCTGTCTAGTCCCGGTGGGGTCCTCGATGTACCATTTCTCTGCCTGTACTACCTCCACTCTAATATCCCTTTCCATCTCCTGGCCTCCCCCCTCACCCTGGCAACCTGCTGGATCAGGAGTCCCCTTAAGTAGGCTTTCAAAGCATCCCACACCACTCCAATTCGTATAAAGTCCTTTAAACTGTTGACCAGCTCTGGAGAGTTCCCGATCAGTTAAAGCCAGCATGGGCTGATTTTCCAATCTCCCTGATGTGTCATGTCCCCTGTCTTTATCTTGAGCACTAGCGGGGAGTGGTCTGAGACGGTTCTAGGGTCATACTCTATCCTGCTAACCAGTACTGCCACCTCATCGTTTCCCAGGGCCTTCATAGTTCATGTATGATTATCTTTTTCAAGGGATGAGGTGGCAACACTAGTGGTGATGTATATCGATATATTTACACCTCTTCATAGCTACCATGAAGATTGAAATGCCGTAATTTGATCCTTGTATATAGCAATCTAGTATAGTATATCTCACTGTGGCAGCTATCAATCTCTGCAAACGATCATCTTTGCCGTTGCAGAATTTTCATTGATTCTAGGTCAGTCAGGAATAGGCATGAATGAGTATATAAAAGCAATTTTGTGGCTGAGGATCATACAATACAATCACTTAAGGAAATCTGCAACATACAGTAGTTGGGCTTAGATGTACTTAGAGCATCACATGCTGTGAAAGGTCATTTTTAATGCTCATATTTTTTTTTTCTTACGCATTTTCTTTCTCAACTTACTATTTATCTGTCCTAAACAGTAACTGCTGTCTGCAAGGCGGCCATCAATCAGTGTCCGTTTCTCGGTCGTATTAATGGAAAATGTCAGCGAGGAAATAGGGGAGATTTTAGTTTCCTCATGTTATTTTGAGTGTGAGAAATTATTATTGAGAAATGTGGACTTGGCACAATTTCTGTGTGTGGCATTAAGCTGGAAGGATTAGAAAAGGGAATCGCAGGTTCTGTAATTAAGGTGTGGCAGAGGGCCTGGGAACTCAGGATGTTTGAGAACTACAATCAGCTTGTGCTTTTGGTATGCCTCTAGCAAAGTCATTTTGGCATTAAGCGGATTGCAACTGTGAACCTGGATTGAGATGAATTTCGCTCTAGAGTTTTTTGTCAGCCTGATTTTATGTTCCCTTTTACAGTTCAGGTATTTTCCAGGTATCTACAGATGTGCACTAAAGCAGAACTCTACACTTAATGAAAGGTCCCTCCGCCCTATTTTCTTTTAAAAACAAAATACGATTAACTTTTTGTCTGCACCCTTCAGTCCAGTGACATTGTGTGCTTCTGCTTTATATGTTTCATTAGTTACTGCGAGAAATAGGACCAAATGGGTCCCTAGAATGGAAAAGGCTCTAATTAGAACTATAGGCAATTTTTTATTTTCCTTTTGGATAGCGTAAGGGAGGGGTATAATCCCTGTCTGTTTGTTTTTTTTTTCCGCCATCTGTGTCCCCTTACAGAGATATCCCTTCACTTCCTGTCCCATAGCCAAACAGGAAGTGAGGAAATCCCTACAAAAATAAAAGGGAATTCCTTGGGACCCCCAAGTCACCAGAACTAGTGTCCCTATTGGAAGATTTCCCCTCTATTACTTTTCTGTGGACAATCCAAAATTTGGTGTTTTTCTTGTACTTATAATGATCTTGGTAAACATGACAAATAGAGTTTGAATCTCCTTTAACGGGGGCACAGACAAGTAAAAACCTGACAGGGGTTCTGTTTCCTCTCCACTCTATCCAAAATTAAAACAGTTTTGCCTTTAGTTATATTTTAAGCCATCCATCATTAAATACTGGCTTTGTTCCTAATAGGATTTTTTCTCCTTCACGTCTTGTTCTGTATAACACCCTTCACCTGGACAGGAAGTGAGAAGAAATCTCCCCAGGGTTGGACACAGACTGCTAATAAAACCTGTTCTGCTCTTTAGAGAGAAAGTGATTAGAAAAATCCCAAAAGATGGAAATGAAATTTTAACAGATGTTCTTACTTTTAATCTGTACAAAACTTAATTGAATTGATAAAATCTGGAGTTTATTAAAAAAAAAAAAAAAAAAAAAACCTTTGTCTGGAGTTGTGAAATTGGGGTACTCATTGCATGAGTAGTCTCTGCTTCTTTTTTAGTTATTTAAAATGGTGGAGCTTTACTGTTTTCTAGACTTGAGAGTACCAGTCTCCTTATCAATGGTGACATAAGTGTGTCCCTGCACTATAGCTTTCCTCCTTCCCCTAACTTCTTATTGAAGTAAACAGGAACATTTTTGAATGTTTCAAAATATAACTACAAAAAAATAAAGTCTATTCTCGTGAAGCCTTCACTAATGCATGCACTAGGAGCCAAAACAAAGTTGACTTTGCTTTTGTAGCTTCAAAATAGCTACAGTCTGCTTTGTAACAACATTTTAAGTGTGTGGGAGTCCAAATATGTGCAAGCCTGCCAGCCATCTGCCAAATATCTGAATGTCTCTCTACTTCTGAGGAGCTGAGAGAAATAAATTGCCTTTTGCTTTCTATACTGGAATAAGGCACATCATTCTTAATGGATGGCTATGAGCATTGACAATCCAGTTGAAAATATTGGGATTTTTGGGCCCTTTCATTCGAGAACTTGCTGTAGTTGGAATTACTTGAATTGACAGTTTTTGTACTTCAGGGTGTAAGTGTCTGAGACGAAACCAAAACCCCAAATCATCAGCAGCTAAGAAACAAACATAGGTTACAGGTGAAGAAAATGGCTTTCCACAAGAAATGGTGTTGTTTGATTTTTCTTTACATCTTGACCTTCATGGCTCTTCCATTAGCAGACTTGCCTGCGCTATTAAGGCCTCATGTACACTGCTGCTGCTAAACGGACATATTAATTTAGGAATATTACGGAATTAACATTCCTCTGTTGTAAACTGTGCCTATTTTCTGAAGCAAACCTCTGCCACTTATTTTCCAGTCCTCTGCAAGTTTTAGTAATTTTAGAAACTCCTTAAAACAGAACTTTAAAGTGGTATCAAGCCCAAAAACAAGCATTTATTATATTGCAGCTCACCAACCACTCATATGATGGCTGCATTAGTTGAATTTTTATAGGGTTTCCTTCCTTTTTTACCTGGTGATCCTGCCAGCAAGTGTTTTTTTCAACAGAACAACTTCTTCTGCAGATGTAGAAGTTACAGGGTTGAGGCAAACTATTTAACACTGATATGGGTGATTACAATTATTGGCTTTTATTTATGTAAAACCTTTATCCCAAAAGGACCAAACTGTTGCTATAGATTCTTAAAAAGTTAGTTTGACTTCAATTTGTGTATCTAAATCTGCTAGTGTCTTAACACTCCCCCCCCCCAGACTGACAATTCTGCAGTCCAAAGGTGCTTCTGTTGCTCCTTCATTCAGAGTGTTGACTAATGCAGGATGTCTATTACTGGCCAGATCACCAGGTGAAAGTAGTCTGAAAAAAATAAAATAAAACTAATGCAGACGCTACATTTCATTGGTAAGATGCACTATATTTTCTAAAGTATTGGGATACCTTCCTTTACACGCACATGAACTTTATTGGCACCCCAGTCTTGGTCCATAGGGTTCAATATTGAGTTGGCCCACCCTTTGTAGCTATAATGACTTCAACTCTTCTGGGAAGGCTGTCCACAAGGTTTAGGAATGTGTCAATGGGAATGTTTGACCATTGTTCCAGGAAGCACATTTGTGAGGTCATGCACTGATGTTGGACGAGAAGGCCTGGCTTGCAGTCTCCGCTCTAATTCATCCCAAAGGTGTTCTATCGGGTTGAGGTCAGGATTCTGTGCAGGTCAGTTGGGTTCCTCCACCCTAAACTCCCTCCTCCATGTCTTTATGGACCTTGCTTTGTGCACTGGTGTGCAGTCATGTTGAAACAGGAAGGGGCCATCCCCAAACTGTTGCCACAAAGTTGGGGGCATGAAATTGTCCAAAATATCTTGGTATGCTGACATCTTAAGAGTTCCCCTCACTGGAACTAAGGGGCCAAGCCCAACCCCTGAAAAACAACCCCACACCATAATCTCCCTCCCCTCTAGGGTCTTTGCTAAAAATATATATATAATGTTTGGGGGTTCTAAGTAATTTTCTAGCAAAAAATACAGATTACACTTTTAGTTCATGGACGGACACAGCTTCAATCTTGACAAGTGGGTATTAGCCTTCATTTAGGAGTGACTAGGCAGAAAAGTGTTAACAACTTCAGAGCTGAACAGCCCCACCCAGGGGGCGGTCCTACTGGCTATATATCCCCTCAGCCTGCACTAAGCAGATCAGTTTTTTTCTGCCTAGTATAGAAGGACATGGCTCCTTTCGGGCCTATTGGTCCATGTTTTTTTTTTCAGGGGTTCTACTCTATTCTGTTCGTAGTGCTGAAGACGCTCTGTTGTCGCTGCCCTCAATCCGGGGGATTTCCGGCATCCTTGGTCATCAAGGACGCATGCTTGCATGTCCCCATATGCACCAGGTATCAGATGTCTGCGTTTGGCGGCCGGGGAAGACCACTACCAATGGTGGCTCTCCCCTTGGCCTGGCATCGGCACTAAGGGTGTTCAGCAAGGTGCTTGCCCCGATTCTGGCCCTACTAAAGGTGACTGCTATGCCAGTTAAGACGGGTTTCTGAGCGGGCAGGCTTGTTATGTAAGCCTCCCTATCTGATCTTCCACAAGGATAAGGTGGTGCTGCGTCCGCAGCCCTCTTTTCTTCCTAAGGTTGTGTTTCGACCTTCCATCTCAAGGAAGACATTGTACTGCCATCCTTGTGTCCTCATCCGTTGAATCCTAAGGAGACGACGTGGCATTTCTTGGACTTTGTCCGAACTTTGAGAGTATGCTTGTCTGGTACTTCTCCGTTCCGGAGTCCAGACTTGGTTTGTTTCGGTGGCTGGTCCCAAGTAGGGCCCAGCGGTCTCGTCGGCCACCATCTCTAGGTGGATCTGATAGATCGTGATCAGGCTTACACCATGAAGGGTTAGGCGCCTCCCTTTCCCGGCGCATTCGACCAGGGTAAGAGGTGCCTCTTGGTGTTGTGTCAGTTAAAACGGGTTTCTGAGCTGGCAGCCTTGTCATGCAAGGCTCCCTATCTGACCTCCACAAGGATAGGTGGTGCTGCGCCCGCAGCCTTCTTTTCTTCCTAAGGTCGTTTTGACCTTCCATCTCAAGGAAGACATTGTTCTGCCATCCTTGTCCTCCTCCATCAAATCCTAGGAGACGACGTTGTTTTTTTTTTTTTGGATGCTGTCCGAGCTCTGAGAGCATCAAGCGTCTGTTTCACCAGGTGTTTAAGGCGGCAACCTGCTCGTCCGTCCACACTTGCACACACATCAACTTGTAAAGTTTAGTGAATCTTCAGGAGCTTTCGGCCACGAGGTATTGCAGGTGGCTGTTTAGAGTTGCAACTCCTCAGTTGAGGAGCTCTGTTTTGTTTTGGGGTGAAGTGGTTTTATTGCTGTTCCTACCCCTCATATTTTTGACACTGCTTTGGGACGTCCCACTTGTCAAGATTGAAGCTGTGTCCATCCATGAACGAAAGAGTAAATAGGATTTTTGTACTCACCGTAAAATCCTTTTCTCTGAGTTCATGGACGGACACAGCACCCACCCCTCTTTTAAGTTTGTACTGCTTTTTGACAAACTGATCTGCTTAGTGCAGGCTGAGGGGATATAGCCAGTAGGACCGCCCCCTGGGTGGGGCTGTTGAGCTCTGAAGTTAACACTTTTTCTGCATAGTCACTCCTAAATTAAGGCTAATACCCACTTGTCAAGATTGAAGCTGTGTCCGTCCATGAACTCGGAGAAAAGGATTTTACGGTGAGTACAAAAATCCTATTAACTTGTAAGCATCAAGTGTGAAAAAGCCGAGCCATGCTGCCGCAGTAAAACTGCAGTGGCTGGTTCAGCAAGTGGTTAGTAAGTAGCAGCTAGCATGGGGAACTAATTGCTATACTACTGCCAGGGAGGAGGAGCAGCGGCTGCAGCATTAGGAACATGTTACATGCAACGCCCTAAAAATGAGTGGAACATGTAACCTGTTCCCAAAGGTGAACTTTTATTTTTTTCAGCTTTGACAAAAAACCTGGAAACGGATTGGTTTCTGTGCAGAGTTGCACCAGGTTTTGCACTGTCCAGTTTAATAAATACTCTCCCTAGTGCTCTTACACTATTGCACACTATTGGGGGATATGCTTTGTATATGTTTTATATCTGAGGTTTACAACCACTTAAAGGCAGTAAGTAAAAGTAATGTAATTGTTTCCTAAGAGAAATAAGTGGGGGCTGAGATTGGGAACCTTTGACAGTGCTAGTTGTCTGTGATGCTGACCCCACAGCAATTCCTGGGTCACTTCCTGTAACAAGTATACAGATCTGAAAAGTCAGAAGTCCATATTTTCATGCTTTATCTGAGTTTGGAATACATTGTTGCATATTGCTTACATTTTCCTAAGAATGCTAGTAGCTCGTCTCCCATGGTTTTCTGAATCGCAGAGCTGGAACAAGCATACAGCAAGTTAGGTTAGTGTGAAGTCAGAAGATGAGTATGATATCCACATATCCAGCATTTTTACAAGGGGGTTGGCAATGGAAGCCTACAGTTTTTTTTTCTCTCGAAAGGTTTCCTTTACAACCATAGTTTGCTAAAATAAAAAAATAAAAAAAGTTTCTTTCATTTAGTCTATCAAAAAAATGTATTTAAATTTGAAAGCTTTTCTCTTAATTGGTTGTAATATGAAGTAGCTTCATCATTCTACCGATCAAGCTGCACAATTATATGATGTCCTCTTTCCCTGGGGTAATATTGCTGCATCAAATTGACTTTGGAGTTTAATATTCAGGCCTCTGTCACCATGTTTCCCTGTTATTGTGGTTTAGAATACAAGCCACATCTGCATACCCAGTCTGTATCAAATACCACAATGCTGTTATGGCAACCTATTTACCTGTGCAGCACGAAGACCTTGGTAAATAACATGGATTCTATGGGGTTCTTTCTCTCAATGTTATGAGATTACATTCAGTTGGCCTCATTGTCCAGAAAAGGTCAGACAATATGTTTTTTGCTGTGCTGTTTAATTGCTCTCCTGTTGCTTCAGACTGCTGGGCGGTCTAGCATGAAAGGGCATTACATTGCAGCTGAACAAGAAACATTTACTGCTCAGTTCAGTAAAATTCAGACCCCTCAAATGTGCTGGTTGACCAAGTAGAACTCCAGTTAAACATCAAACCACTACTATATGAGCTGCCTTCTCACTGGACTATCTGAGCATCATCATATACAGTGGTCCACTTTTTCTGCTTATAACTTTTCTAGACCTCATGCACACGTGGCAGATAAAATTGGTGCTTTTACGGGCGTTTGGCATTTTTTCAGCTTGTAAACGCACCTGTATGTTGGCCTATGTATCTATGCATACATAGGCATTTACAGGCTGCAAAAAAAAAAACATCACCAGCGCGTTCAGGAGAGGCTTATAGCCTTCCAGGAGAAAAGGCATATAGAGGAGCTGACCAAACGCTTAGGCTGGGTTCACACATTGGCGTTGTAGTAGTGTATAACCAATCTTTATGGTGCACTGCAATGCACGTTCATTGGCAAGAGGCAGTGGGCTGCCATTAACTTGCATGTTACTGCAGCACAATACTTGTATAAGTGTGTTGCGATGCCATTTACCGTAACACACTTATACCAGTAATGTTTATTGAAAACTGATTTTTTTAAAAATAAGGTACATAATAGCACAGGTACATGTTCAACAGTTGACAGGAGAGAAGAGAGGTTTTACAGTTGATTACCATGCTCCAGACTTTTTAAAATGTATTCTATTCCATTTTTTTTTTTTACACTGTCCCTTTTAAAAATATATATAATTTATTTATTTTTTATTTTTTTTAACATCCATTGTCACTTCTGGCCTCCTAGACCATAGAGGTGATCTGAGACGATCAATACTCTGAACACCTCTATTGTAAGCTGGCGCAATTGCTGGATCGGATGCCTGGACCCCTGCGAGGACGGGAGAGCCTGGAGAAGCACTGGAGGGTGGCAGGAGTGGGGGGGGGGGACCCCCTTCTGCCACCTGTAAAAGCAATTCACGATGGCTAGGATTACTTTTACTTGCAGCCATAAGCCCGATATGACCACCTGAAGTCAATTGCGTACATGTATGTGGTTTAGCGGCAAGTGGTTATTGTGCGACAACGCAATACACCAGAAAAGACAGGTGTGAAGGGGGCCTAAGGCCATACTTCCACATATGCATTGTAGTTCTAGTTCACACATTTTATAATGTACATGAATGCACGTCAATGCAGTGCAAATTGTTGCACAGAGTGTGCGTTATGAGGTGTTTGGCCATTCATTTTTGGTGGCACCCAAAACAAATACAATTGACCTTTAGTAAGAGTCCGGTGTGTTTATTTTGTTTGTTGATGTGCATTCGGGACCTCCTAGAAGGGACCTCCTAGAAGATGGATGGACTTGTTTAATACAGCATGTGCAAAATGTGAATGAACCCTATCATCCCTAATGTTTACACCAGCCAGAGCTCTTTAACACTTCACCTAATTTTTCGCTTATGCCTTAACTCTTAACGTGACTCTATGTAACCCTAAAGCCTCGTACACACGGCCGAGAATCCCGTCATAAAAAAACATCAGTTTTCTCAACGAGATTCTTGCCAAGCTTTTCTTGCATACACACTGTCAATCCAAAATCTCGTTGTTGTAAAGCGCAGTGACGTACGACGGCACTATAAAGGGGAAGTTCGATCCCACCCCCAAACAGAAAAAAACGAACCCCTAACACTCCCACTCTCTCTCCTCTGCGTCCCCCCAGTCCCCTGAAAGCATCCGTTCAGTTATGGTCTATTAGCTTTTTCCCCTCCCCTGAGTATTTAAAAAGATTCCATTCTGACCATGTTTCAAGATAAACTCCCCGTTTCTGCCGGGAGGTCCAGACCAGGTCCTCCAGACTATTCAGGTCTTCTACTCGCTTAAGCCACATCCCTACTGACGGTGGCTGGGCCTGCTTCCACATTGCTGGAATACAGGCTCTTGCCGCATTCAGGAGGTGACAGAGGATCGATCTCCTGTACTGTTTCACCGCAGTGTCCGAGTCTTGCAACAGGAAAAAAGTCAGATCCTCCGGCAGCTCCTCCTCTCTAAACTTTTGGGCGATTTTCTCGAACCTCTTTCCAGAAACTCTGTATTCTGGGACAGGCCCAGAAAATGTGTATTGACGTCCCTTCATTTCCCCCGCACCGCCAGCACTTATCTGATATATCTGGATAACATCTACTTAATACGGCCGGGGTACGGTACCATTGTGAAAGGATCTTAAAGTTCATCTCCTGCATTTTTATACATACTGAGGATTCAAACATGTTGCGTAGTATCCTATTCTTTTGTTCTTCCGAAAACTCCCTATCCAACTCCCTCTCCCACCTCCTAAAGAATGGCAATTGAAACTCTTCACCAGGGGTATTCAGCAATTCACTTATTTTAGAGAGAGTATGCCACTCCCATTACAGTACTCCTCAAACTTTGTTAACTTTCCTTCATATTTACTCAGTAAGCTCAGGGTATCAAAAATGTCTTAATTGCATTGCCCTCCAAAAGTCCAATTGATATGATCTTTGTCCCTCATTATCTCCTGAATCGTAGGCCAAACACCCTCCCTCAGGAAGTGAGATACTTGAAACAACCCCTGTTCAACCAATTTACTAAAGGGTCCCTTCTTCAGTCCCGGTCCGAACTGTGGATTTCCCAAAATGGGGAAAAGGGGTGAATCTAATGTTGATAATTTCCTCTTCACAAATAGCCCATATCCCATCCGAAGTGTCGGGCCTATCAAGGGGTGCGTCCTCACACCCCCTGGGAGGTCCTTGTAACACCATGCCACTCTCTGAAGTAATCCACTACACTGAGCTTGTTCTAGCTCTGGCCAGATTTTCCCCTCACTTTGTCGACTCCAGTCAATCAGGCGGCTCAATAGGGCCGCCTGTTAATATTTATATATATCTGGCATTGACACACCTCCATTTCCTTTGGTAACGACATCAACGATCCCTTTAATTCTTGGATGTTTATTTGCCCATATGAATCTTCCAAACCGAGACTGTCTGTTTAAAAAATTGTTTAGGTATCGCAATAGGGAGCGTCTGGAAGAGGTACAAGAATTTCGGCAAGATGTTCATTTTAACGATGTTGCACCTCCCAAACCACAAATGAAACCCTTTCTGCCATCCATCCAGAAGGATCCGTACTCTGGCCAGTAATGGTAAAAAATTAAGCTTATATATTTGTGAAAGATCCGCCGGGATGGAGGTCCCTAAATACGTCAATGCTTGATCTGTCCATTTAAATTTATAGTTAGCTTTCAGAGTATTCAGTTCTTCCTTAGGGATCACAACTCCCATTGCTTCAGATTTTACATAGTTGATCTTAAAATTTGATAAGTCTCCATTATGCCTCCAGTTCTTGGAGCAGGTTAGGGAGGGAAACCATCAGGTTAGTCAAATTAAACATCATATCATCCGCGTATGCCGATATCTTATGTTCTATACCTCCCACAGACACCCCCTTAATGTCTGGATTCAATCGAATCCTACTCAATAGTGGCTCTACTGACAGGGCAAATAAAAGGGGTGATAATGGACACCCTTGTCTTGTCCCGTTGGATAACTTAAAGTGGGGACAATACTCCATTCACTTTAACCTGGGCCATAGGCTGAGTATAATTACTTGAAATCCATTGCAGCATCTTATTCCCGAACCCCATGTGTCTCAAAACTGAGAGCATAAATTGCCAATTAATACGATCGAAAGCCTTTTCCGCATCTGTATCCAGGAAGACACATGGGGTTCGGGATGTGCCCACCAAATGGATCAAGTTCAGGGTCTTGATCGTGTTGTCCCAGGCTTCTCGCGTTTGCACAAACCCTACCTGATCTCTATGGACCAGGCAGGGTATGCGCTGCTCAAGTCGCATTGCCAGGATCTTAGAAAAGAGCTTCAAGTCCGTGTTCAGTAACGATATCGGCCTGTAGCTCCCACATTGGGAGGGGTCCTCATCTTCCTTCGGGATTACTGTTATCAACGCTTTAAGTGATTCTGCATGAAAGGAACTTTTGTCTCCTAACCCATTAAACATTTTTAGCAGGAATGGTCCTACGATAGGGAGAAGAAGTTTGTAATATTGAATTGTAAAGCCATCCGGACCTGGGGCTTTACCTCTCTTCCCCCTTTTCACTGCCTCTTGAATTTCTTCTATAGTAATGGGCCTCTTCAATTCCTGACTTATTGCTGGTGTTAAGCTCGGAATGCCTGAGATTGCCATATACTCTTCCATTGTAGTTTGATTTTGAGAACTTAATTGCAGATTGTACAGATCTGTGTAGAAATTTCCAAACCGCTGAGCTATCTCTCTAGGTAACCTAGGTTTTTCCCCTCCCGCCCCTCTAATCATTGGTACATACGTTTTTTGTTGTTGATCCCTCAAGGAGCTAGTCATTTGCTTCCCACATTTGTTCCCAAATTTGTAATTCTGTCTCCTGCCTGTCTGTATTGGGGAGGGAGGGGTTTGCCTGAGAAATGTATGTTCTCTTCCTGGAAAGTTGCTTCTGTTAAGGCAGGGGATCCAACTTCTGAGGCGACTTCCATTGAAATCAACGGGTACAGGTCGCCTAGAAGTCGGATTGAAGTAGTACAGGAACCTTTTTTGAAGTCGGAGCGACTGCAGTAGTGTGCATTAAGATGGCTCCATTCACTTACATTGATTTTTTCTCATGCAGCGCGACTTGTGGCGACCTAGGGGCGACTTGAAGTCGGATCCAAAGTCGCCCCTGTGTGAATGGGCTCTTACTCTTGACTGGTGGGTTTTTTCTTTTTTGCCTGGACAGGTTCATTATTTGATTTAATATATAACTTGAATAACATTTTTTCAATGTGTTGTATGCATGATGCCAGTAGCAGAACAGACGCATCCAGTAACTAATGCAGGGCTTGACAAATTTGCTTGGAATCTAGGAGCCAGCTAAAAAAGTTAGGAGCCAGGAATGCGCCCTGTCCCGCCAATTTCGCGCGCAGAAGCGAACGCATACGTGAGTAGTGCCCGCATATGAAAGCGGTGTTCAAACCACACGTGAGGTATCGCTGCGATCGGTAGAGCGAGAGCAAAAATTCTAGCCCTAGACCTCCTCTGTAACTCAAAACATGCAACCTGTAGAATTTTTTTAAACGTCGCCTATGGAGATTTTAAAGGGTAAAAGTTAGTCGCCATTCCACGAGCGGACGCAATTTTGAAGCATGACATGTTGGGTATCAATTTACTCAGCGTAACATTATCTTTCACAATATAAAAAAAAATTGGGCTAGCTTTACTGGTCTTATTTTTTTTTATTAAAAAAAAGTGTATTTTTTCCCAAAAAAGTGCGCTTGTAAGACCGCTGCGCAAATACGATGTGACAGAGTATTGCAACGACCACCATTTTATTCTCTAGGGTGTTAGAATAAAAAATATATATAATGTTTGGGGGTTCTAATTAGAGGGGAGGAGATGGCAGGGAAAACACAGGGAAACTCAATTAGCATTGCTGGTTGTCATACCAACTGCCACCACAAGATGGCGCTAGTTCACAGAAGAAAGCATAGGCCTGCAGGAGGCCGCAAAGCCGCCGCCTCAATTACCGGCCGGCGCGGCCCGACGTGATCCCGTGGCGCGGAGGGGGGGGGGGCACGGAGACACAGGATACCCCAGCTGTGCTGCCCCAGGCGCCAGGTCGCTAATTCTAGTCTCAATGGCGACCTGGCGCCCGGGGTTTGTCGAGCCCTGAACTAATGTACACCTGAAAAGGCTGTCACTAGTTTAAAAAAGTCAGACTTTCCAGTATAAGTATACTTTCAGACAAAGTACACATACTTGACCCCCCTGTAGCCCTCTTTAACTACTTTTGCTTCCTTTTACATGGTCTCTGAAATAATGCCGGTGAAGGGAACACACATTGATTAGCATAGGTTTGTGTTTTCAATGTCTCCAGTCTTGGGAGATGGGCCCTACACAAGTTAACAAGGTCCCATAAATCGAGTTTAGTCAACATTGAAGAGAAGTTAGGCTGATTAAAGATATGTTGAGGCTCCGAGTTGGAAGCAACTTTTTTGTGTCTGGGTTGCTGCTATAATTCATGATTCTGAGGTGTTCCTTTCCTAGTCAATCCTTTTCCTCTGTTACTTTGTATGTGGGACTTGTGGTTTCCTCTTGTGGTGGCAAGTCACCCATGCCTATTTTGAATTTGGTCTGGACATTGCTGCTTTTCCTCATTTGTGCACAGGTCAGTGTGACCAACGTTTTTCAGTCCCGCCAAGTAAACTGAAGTGAATACAGATTATGGAAAGTATAACTACTGTACCGTAGGCACCATGGAGACTTGTACCTGTTTTAGTTTTTGAGTGTGGCCTTCTTGATGAGCTGCCAGAGCCCCAGAAAATCTTGTGTGCAGAGCACAAATCCTCCACCCCATGTGATTGTGCCTAGAGTTAGTAATAGGTTGCTCAGGCACTGAGCACTGTATTATGGGAGGCATTGGTCCCTCAGGCACTGAGCACTGTATTATGGGAGGCATTGGTCCCTCAGGCACTGAGCACTGTATTATGGGAGGCATTCGTCCCTCAGGCACTGAGCACTGTATTATGGGAGGCATTGGTCGCTCAGGCACTGAGCACTGTATTATGGGAGGCATTGGTCGCTCAGGCACTGAGCACTGTATTATGGGAGGCATTGGTCGCTCAGGCACTGAGCACTGTATTATGGGAGGCATTGGTCCCTCAGGCACTGAGCACTGTATTATGGGAGGCATTGGTCCCTCAGGCACTGAGCACTGTATTATGGGAGGCATTGGTCGCTCAGGCACTGAGCACTGTATTATGGGAGGCATTGGTCCCTCAGGCACTGAGCACTGTATTATGGTAGCCATAAATTGGAAGTTTCACTGCAGCGCTTTCAACTACAGAGGTCACTGGGCTCATTTTAAAGTGCACCTGACCCACGGTGTGTCCTAGCATGTTGTGGGTTTCACTCTGCACGGCAATCAGTTACGATCAGGGCCCATTCACATTTCTCATAGATTGTAAGCTCTAACGAGCAGGGCCCTCTGATTCCTCCTGTATTGTATTGTAACTGTACTGTCTGCCCTCATGTTATAAAGTGCTGCACAAACTGTTGGCGCTATATAAATTCTGTATAAATAATAATAATTGTGCGTTGTAAAACACATGGCACTACACCTGCTTTATGTGTATTTCAGTGCTATTCATTGTGAATGCCATCCTAACACAGTAGAGCACAACACACCGCATCCCAATGCATATATCATTGGAGGTGGCGCATTGCATTTAAAAAAAAAAAACACTTTTTTTTTATCTATTGTGGTGCATTGGCAGCTCATTATTAATGCATGGCTGCGTTGACACAGTGCACATTATTGCACCACAACGAAACTCTTAAATGTAAATGGGCCCTCAGGTTAGGGTGGTTACAGCAGTCCCTTTGTTCTGCAATATATAAACCACCACAACCACCTGCAGCATTTAGAAAAATTTAGAAAAATTTGGAAAGGTGGGTGAGGCTGAGAAGGACACGGGAAAGCATAGAACTGTGAAAATATAAAAAAGGTAGTTGCATATAGCTGGAAAAACGAATGTCCATCAAATAAACACTTGGCAATGATGGACTTATTTTTTACGGGTAGCTATGCCTTGGTCTTTGAACCCCCTGGCAAGGACAGGCATTTTGTTCTTAATGACAAAATTCCTTTCCACCTACAAGTTTATAGTCTCACTATGGGGCCCCTCAGCTAAGTATTCATGCCAGTTGGTGATGAAAATAGGAGTCACAAGGGAGTTCTGAATAAGGCAAATGTTTTATTTTTCTATGTATTAAAAATAATAGCTTGTGATTAGTCCAATTAATCAGGTGAATAACTTGTTTAATTGCAGTGGAGCTGAGGACAGAAGGATGGAGGCATGCACATTGTTTTGTGGTTGTGTTTAGACCTCTGCAGGCTTGTCCTTCTTGCAGTCAGCCCCGCTGAAGGGGAGAGCAGACACATACTCATTAACTCGACTTGTTGGATTCGGCACACATGGATGGTTTCTATTGTATCCGAGTTTGTTTCATAAGCAGCCTATTTTTACATAGCACTCAGGTGTACAGTATGGTTGCTGCCAGTTTGTGTCTTTCGCAGTTTGATGTTTGTTTTGTAATTCTTTACAAGTTGAAAAGGCCTCATTGGAACCTTAAAGAAAAAAGTAAAAAATGCTTTTAGCTTCTACAGTTTGCACATTACACAACTCAATGAAGTTACAGAAAAACAACTTCCTGCCCTGAAAAGGAATCCACAATGTATTTACCTTCTCATTGCTCCTGTACTGTTCCATTGAGCCACCAGAGTAAAAGTCACCAGTTATTATTTACGTCTTTGTACTCCCCATGTAATTGTGCTGATTGGCCCAGCGCTGTCTCATGCTCCTCCATTCTCAGAAGTACTTGATGTTTCCTTTTAGCTCCTGGTGTCAAACAAAGGAAATGTACGTGTACGCAGTTGGCAATGGTAGGTTAAATTTAACCGGTTTCTTTGCCCTAAATAACTAAACCCAAGAACAAAAATGTAATATGTTGCAGCTTACAATCCTTGGATGTAGTGACTGCATTTGTTTTTCTTTTTCATGCTAAGAACATTTTGAGCAAGTACTTTAATTACCTTCCGTATAGACAAACCGGAAAAGAACCCGCTCCAGGTGTCCGAGCCACAGAGTCTCCTCCTCTGTTAGGTACAGGTGCTGGCTCAGGATGCAATTGGCATGAGAAAAAAAATTCAATCCGGATGGCCGCACTCCAATAAAAATGCATTTAATGGTTAAAAATCCATACAGCAAAAGATGGAATCACTCGCTAACATGTTTCACATAGCTATGAGTAAGCATCAGTAGTTACGGTGTGAAACATGTTGGCAAGTGATTCCATCTTTTGCTGTATGGATTTTTAACGAATAAAGACATTTTTGTTGGAGGGCGGCCATCCGGATAGAATTTTTTCTTCTACTTCAATTACCAGTTGATGCTGCCAGAAATGCAGAGTACTTTCCGCTTCCTGTGAGCTGCAGCAAAAGTTATCTTCTTTCCCAGATATCTTCTGTAAACTCCAAATTGCCCTGCCTTCCATATTATGTAGATGAATAAATATGCAAGTTTGTAGTTCATATTAGGAGAGCAGCCTACAATCACCTCCATTGATACAGTGGAGAGGTGACATGGCCACCCAGGGAAACAAAGTGTGTTTATTTACAGGATTACCAGGTGAAAACAAAGCAAAAGAAGCTTAATAAAATAAAACAAAAGCAACCACACCACACGAGGACTAGTATTCTACAACATTTTAGTTTTTTTTGGGTTGAGATACACTTTAAGGTTTAGGATTTCTGCCAAAATGTTACTGTGCTTTTCTCTTGGGGAGCTGCTTCTTCCAGCGTAGCTTTGTTGGCAAAAGGTTTTAGTAGAAGGTTTTCTGGTCATACCAATTGAATAATTGACTTGGTTGACTATAGGTGGCTGCTAAAGGGTTTACAGATTTCTATATGAAATTTTGATTATTTTAATCTTGCCGTTCTATATTTCCTTTTAATGTATTTATTTTGTAGTTCTCTGCATTTCATTGCAATCTCTTGGCTGTTCTTAGTTTCATTGACCTGGCTTGAAATTGGAGCGCAGAACAGTATAAGGTACAACCACTGTGTAATGCTTCATGTACATGGATGTATTAAAATAATCCGGTGTACACTACAAAAATCCAGATAGTTTTGAAGCATAATTATGAGTGTTAACCATTAGAATTAAATGTAAGTATGCACATAGACTAATTCTAGTGGCTAGAATATTCTAGCCACTAGAATGCATTTTGTGTGCTTATATGTGTATATGCACATATACAGTATATGTAAATTATGCCAGTAAACCCCTCTACAAACACAGGTTTCAGGCATTTTATTTTTAAATGCTGCTCTAAAATTAGTCTAAATGCCACAATGTGAATAGTAGACACATTGACTAAAATAAAGCTGCATTCAGAGGCTTAAATATAAAAATGCTACTAAAACCGGCAATTTTCATGTTTTTAATTTTTTTCGTTTTTTTGGGCCTTTTGCATGAGGCCTAACACTACTAAGCAGGTAGCATAGCCTTTATATGGAATGAGCAAATATGGCTGCCTTTGTCATTGCAAAATATATTTAGGAAAAAGGATTTTAATATCTTGGCACATAGATGAGATTTGCATTAGGCAGGTCACATCCTTATGCATTTCATTTATAAAAAAAAGTATATAATTTCATTTTAACAGGAAGTTGGCTGTATTAGCTGGCCACATGCCCCAACATGTCACTGATCACTCAGTGAAGCTGTCATCCAATACGTCATATGTTATCAGTGTTCATACGGAACTACATCTTCCCCAGTTTTGGTATAATCCAGAGATTAACAGCATGCTTTGTTGGAGGCATAATTTTTTTTTAAGCGTTAAAGGGGTTGTAAAGGTAAATATTTTTCACCTTAATGCATCCTATGCATTAAGGTGAAAAAACATCTGACAATACCGCCCCCCCCCCCCCCCCGAGCCCCCGTTTTACTTACCTTACCCCTCGAAAGTCCCGCGCTCATCCCCGTCATCCTTCTCGGTTCTCAGCCTGCCCGTCGATTGGCTACACTGGATGGATTGAAAGCAGCGCAGCCATTGGCTGGCGCTGCTGTCAATCACATCCAATGACGCGGCGTGCCGGGGGGCGGGGCCTAGTGATAGTCGGCGGCTATGGCCGCCGCTGTATCACGGGAGCGCGCCCGCAATAACTCCACACCATGCGAGCTCGAAGGTGTGGAGTCATTGCGGGGAGGAGCCGAGACAGCTGCCGAGGGACCCCAGAAGACCAGGATCGGGGCCACTGTGTGCAAAACGAGCTGCACAGTAGAGGCAAGTATAACGTAACATGTTTTTTTTTAAAAAAATTAATTTTTTTTATTGCGGCTTGCAGTCCAACCAGAACTGCCGGTCCTGCTCGCCGGAGAACCTTTCATAGTCGGAGGTAGAGGGGAAGCTGTCGCCACTAAGGGACCAACCACCTTGTTACCAGGGAGCACAGTGAGTAGCTGAAGCAAGTACCGGAGCAATATTCTCACCCACCGGGGACGGTGAAGAATCGGGACACTTCAGCAGGTGCCAAGCCAGGGACCCAGCCAGTGGGGTGATGCTTGAGGAGTATCTGGAGTGCCAAGTTAGCGATTCAGCAGTTAAGCGCGGGTGAAGCTTGAAGATACTTAATTAAGAAAATCTCACGGGAAACAGTGGCAGTGAATCAGCAAGTTTAGTGAAAGAGACTGGGAGCTTAGTGGGCTGAGAATCTACAAGATGTGATTGTATAAAAGTAACATTGTGTTCAGAACTGTTGCCATAGGAGACAGCGCTCCTACACATGCAGATGTGGTGCCTGGCTGAGTGCCTTTCCCTACATGGCTGTCTACCTGTAGAAGTCTCGGAGTCTGCCAATTGACATTGCAACTACCTAAGGGTGTCCAAGCCCTAAACCCTCTCCCCCACAGTTATGTTCAAGGGAATATAAATCTCTTTGCATTCAAGAAGTGTCTGGCGCCCATGAGTCTACCTTGCATCACGCCCACTATGCCTTGCAACCCACTCTATACAGAAGGATGTCAGCTGTTTCTGCAACATATGTAATCGTTTCCAGTACATACATTCCAATTTTATTATTATACAGGATATATATAGCACCAACAGTTTTCACAGAGCTTTACAGTACAACTTTGTATTGTCTTTAGAGTTTTAACATGCTGGTGAGGTTGCTCAGTGACGAATGACAGGGCACATAGAAAATAATTTTTAATGTGTTAATTTTGCAAAAAAAAATCATGCAAAGCTTAGAAAAGTCCAAGCATGGTAACGGCTCAAAATTTATATGTTGCTGAAAATAGAGTGTAGTTCCCCTTTTTAACTTTTTTCCCTCTAATCAATGTATATGGTAAATTTCATGTAAAACGCATACAAGTATATTTAGTTATGTATATCACAATTATTTACTGTGAAATCTACGAAACGGTAAATCCCATTTTGGCGTGTAGTTGACAAATGTTGTTTTTGATGCTGTTTGCGTTTTACTTACCAGCTGGTTTTCTATATTGTCTAGATGCCATGCCAGCTCCTGGACAGACTCCCTTGATGGAGGAGGGGCTACAGAAAGTCCAGCAAGAAGCTCCTCCCACTACCAGCATGGAACCAGAAGCCACCGCTACAAATATTTTGGCGTCGGTAAAAGAACAGGTAAGGCTAAGTTGTCCTTTGAGTTAAGTTAACTTGGTTATTCATCTGGCTGCACACTTTCTCTTGGCTACAATTGTATCTTATAAATATGACTGCAAGATCTTTGCTTCCAATACACCAAAAAAACAACAAGAATGTCTTATTAATAGATATGACTAAAATGGCTCAAGAACGGACATACGTTTTTTACTACATTCAGATCTGTCATTTATAAGGCTATGAACGGTGCAGTATTGTTATAATATGGGCCCCATGCACACTGCTTTCTTTTGGACCTTCATGTTTAGCTGCATAACCCCAAACTAGAAAATCTGTGTTTACTGTCCTGCAAGTGGACCATATTTTTCGCTGTACACTTGTTCATGCTAACATTTTCATCCCTCCAGCATACTGTGCCCCTGTTGGCTGCCACTGCTGCTAAATATTAACCATGTGTAGTCAGTGATGCCGCTGCTGAGTAACACTCCTCCCTGCCATCCCTATAAAAAAAGTTTCAAACGGGGGGAGTAGAGAACGGCGATCAATGTTATTGGGATCCAAGAGCTTGTGAGCAAGCAGTGAGTGTGCACTCAACACAAGCATCAGCTGCCCAGCAATGCATGTGTGTAGTGTGTGGACATGAAAGCCCACCCTTTTGCTGCCTAACACGTGTTTTGTGAGCTGCAAGGGGTTAAACATTGAGGTTTACATCTCTTCCTAAATGAGTCATTGATGTGGTAGCGGCACATGCCCAAAATGTCAGTCATTTCGAATCGGCTGAGCTTATTCCATGTAATGGCTACAATGTTTTTTCTGTAAGGCTTTTGTTCCCCTTTATTTTAAAGAATGTTTCCCCAACATTTAATGCAGGCTATACATGGGGAGCACATTTCTATCCTGTAACCATGGGTAGCGAAAATCGCATGTAAAAATCTGTCAGGCTGGTTGTTCCCAAGTTCGATTAACTTGGTACATTCAGCCTTGCCCATAAATGGTTTGAATCTCTGCCAGTTCAGCAGGAACCGGCCGAGATTCAAACCGTCTATGACCAGTCTTATATTCCTGATATGTCTCCTGCTGTACAAGGTACTTGTATGAAAAAATATCCTGTTCTTTGTATTGCTTCCTTTGTGCGAAATCCCTGAAGTTTCTGCCAGTCCCTCTGCTTTTCTGACCACACTAGGCATGATAGCACAGCATTGTCAGTTTTTTGGCTGTGCTGGGAGCTCGGTCTGCTCTCCTCCAATAATTCAACAACTTCTGAGCCCCACACACACAGCCATTTACTGGGAAGACCAGTGTGCTGCTATTTCTTCACCTCTAGCTCTCTATGATCCTTATGCTGCTGAGAACAGAGGCTCTGATCCTCTCCCTTTTTTTTATATGCATTCACAAACGTGTTGCCTTTAATTTCTGTGTTAACCACTTTTAGCCAGTGATTCTGAAGCTGGTAAAGTAATCACTCGGACTACTTTTACAGGCGGCGGAAGGGGGTACCCACCGCCGCTGCTGCTTTTTATGGGCTCTCCAAAGCGATCAGGGAGCACAACAAGGCGGTGACCAGTGGCATCCTGTTTTTGAGACATGGTGAGAGCCATGGATGTTCTTTTCACTATGTGACATCAGAAACCAGAAGTGACGATGCTTCGGTCTCCTTTAAACAAGAAGCCATTACCGGCTTGTACAAGCATCAGATCAAACTGATCTGGAATTGATCTGATTCTTTGGAGGGCAGAGGGAGAAATCTGGGGTCCAATAGGCCCCAGATCTCTTCATAAAGTGGACCTGTCATTGCCAATGCCATCACAGGACTACTTTTGCAAAGAAGGAACGATTAGCTCAGGAACCCTAGGAGGGAGGGCAGTGTCCTATTTTTTCATACATTTTATGAGACCGCCTTTTAAGAAGTTTTCATTCTTGTATTTATATAGATGTTTTTTAGTATTTTAAATGGATTCTAAAATGGTTATGGAAATAGCAGCATACACATTGGCTTTTTGGAAAAAACTATCTCGTTCATCTTATTTGATGACCAGTGCTTTTGCTGATCTGCACCTGATGTAATACATTACTGACTGTCTCTGCTTAGCGCTCCACAGCCTGAGATTTCATTGGATAAGATCAACCAAAACCCCATTGTGCATTGTAATGAAAGAATGATCTGCAGTCTTCCGAATTTGTTTAACCAAAGGCACTAGAATAAAAAACAAACCGCCCTTTCTGCCAAGTTTGCTACTCATAGTGGAAAAACTGAGGTTTACTGGTAT